>CAJHNH020003001.1:1183644-1224599 GCA_905116865.2 Candidula unifasciata
CCCCCTCTTTTTTTAAAAAAAACTCAGTTTTGCTACCCTGGGGGCTGGTTGTGTTCCCACCAGGCTGAAAACCACTGGTCTAAATGGACCTCTTTTCTCACCTAGAGGTATATTGGGTTATTTAAAAAAAAAAAAATATTTAGTAATTTACTCTCTTTCTTGCCTGCGACATGTTATGAACTAGTCGACACGTGCTGAGGGATATACTGAAGTTGGTAACTGAGCGTTTATGGCCTTTTTTAATGTGCAGTTAGGATAATCTGTTCATTAAATGACTAACTTACTAACATATAATATCATATATAGTACAGTTCATCCCCTTCTAGGTTGCAATTTTGTGTTATTTTGAAGCCCTACCCTGGCTTTTGCCGGGGACCCTAAATATAGCCTATCCGTAAATATGGCCTAACGGCTGAACGGGGTTTCCGGGACCTCTCCATGGGTGATCCTCATCCACACGGTGGCACTTTGTGTCACCGGGTGTTTATCGCTTGTGTGATGTCCTGGTGGGATACAACCTACCTACCTACCTTACTATTTTATGAATACTATGCTAGAATCATATTTTTAAAGACCAGTCGACACTTGATGGATAATGTGGTTAGTGTGACTAGACAGTTGAGGGCTGTTAGGAAAAGTGCCTGCCAGTGGAGCTTTTGTAACTGGAAGTATGCCGGAATCAGTATGTGCAATTAGAAGTGCACCACTCCAAAGGCGATCAAATCGGTATGTACAGTTAGAATTGCACCACTCTGAAGAAGATAAAATCAGTATGTACAATTAGAAGTGCACCACTCTGAAGGAGATCAAATCAGTATGTACAGTTAGAATTGCACCACTCTGAAGGAGATCAAATCAGTATGTACAATTAGAAGTGCACCACTCTGAAGGAGATCAAATCAGTATGTGCAATTAGAAGTGCACCACTCTGAAGGAGATCAAATCAGTATGTACAATTAGAAGTGCACCACTCTGAAGGAGATCAAATCAGTATGTACAATTAGAAGTGCACCACTCTGAAGGAGATAAAAATTGGTATGTACAATTAGAAGTGCACCACTCTGAAGGAGATCAAATCAGTATGTGCAATTAGAAGTGCACCACTCTGAAGGAGATCAAATCAGTATGTACAATTAGAAGTGCACCACTCTGAAGGAGATCAAATCAGTATGTACAATTAGAAGTGCACCACTCTGAAGGAAATAAAAATTGGTATGTACAATTAGAAGTGCACCACTCTGAAGGAGATCAAATCAGTATGTACAATTAGAAGTGCACCACTCTGAAGGGGGAAAATCAGTATGTACAATTAGAAGTGCACCACTCTGAAGGAGATCAAATCAGTATGTACAATTAGAAGTGCACCACTCTAAAGGAGATCAAATCAGTATGTACAATTAGAAGTGCACCACTCTGAAGGAGATAAAAATTGGTATGTACAATTAGAAGTGCACCACTCTAAAGGAGATAAAATCGGTATGTACAATTAGAAGTGCACCTCTCTAAAGGAGATAAAATTGGTATGTACAGTTAGAAGTGCACCACTCTGAAGGGGAAAAAATCAGTATGTACAATTAGAAGTGCACCACTCTGAAGGGGAAAAAATCAGTATGTACAATTAGAAGTGCACCACTCTAAAGGAGATAACATCCGCTAACTGCTAACCTCTTTACCACAAATAATTAATTGTGGAGATTAATGATCAGTTCTTGTAACTTCCTGGCTTCATCAAGTAAAACATACTGTTTATGTTATACATTTCTCTATTTTATATGCATGCTGCAAGGAAACATACGATTTATTTTATATGTTTCTGTTTTTTCGCATGCAGATTTTTTTTAATGGTTTATGTTTCTGTAATTGTTACACAAATTACAAGAAAACATTGCAGGTATTTTAAATGTTTCCTTATTTTCTGCTCATATTAGAAGAAAAGTATGTTGATTTTCTTACATTTGTGTATTTAGTGTACGGATTACAAGAAAACATGTTTATACTTTATGTTTCTGTATTTGAAACTCAGATTGCAGGAAAACACATGTTTATACTTTATGTTTCTGTTTTTGAAACTCAGATTGCAGGAAAACAGACTGTTCAGTGATGTTCTCTTCAAAGTACACGGAGAAGAGTTTCACGCTCACCGCTGCATACTCAATGTTCGCTGTGTGTTCTTTGCTGACATGTTTAGAACAAAATGGCAGGACAAGAACATTATTGAACTAAACCATCCGTTGGTGAGTACAGTGGCTCACGGCACTAGACAGTTAGTTAGTTATTTGGTTTGTTACATTTCCACCTTCACGTCGATTGGGTCACCTAGTAATTGCTTTGTCCCTTTGCTGCTGAAACCCCACAGGATGCCCATCCCTATCTCGTGTAGGAAAATTGAAACAGACTGCAGTGTCAGCAAAGGCAACAGCATACACATGCATTCAATGTCTAAGGTGGCACTAGAGTAGACAGTAAAACCAACCTCACCATTGACCATATCCAAGGTTTGACTTGTCTAGCTAAGGGACCTGTAGAACATTAAATGGCAGAATAGGTTGATGAAGAGGATATCGACAGATTTTGCATTCCTTCCAGCTGATGGGGATACGTTGAAATCCCGTTCATGAAATATTTTATTTATTTTTAATTTGGTTTTGTTTTTTTATTTATTTATTTATTTATTTATTGTGTGTGTGTGTGTAAATCTCTATCTTGCAACACCAAGATCAATATATATCAAACTTTGATAAGACCAGTCGTTTTATATGGCTCTGAAACTTGAAGCACAACTAAAAGAGATGAAGTCATAAAAATATTTCGAAAACAGAGTGTTACGAATCTTTGGGCCTATCAAAGGGGATTGTAGAGTGAGAAGCAGCAGCCAAATTCATAATCTGTCTAAATCACCATTTATCACTGACATCATGAGAGCTAATAGACCGAAATGGCTGTGTATATTGAGAGAATTTCAGATGACAGAGAGGTAAAAACTGTATACATAAGGGCGCTGAATGATCATAGACCACAAGGCCGACCAAGAAGATGATAGAGATATAATGTCCAGACAGGCCTACAAACACTTAGTGTCACTAACTGGAAAGAAAAGACTAACCAGAGAGATGAGTGGAGGCGGGTGATATCTGCAGCAATCAACCTTAAGGGTTTGGAATGCTTAAGAAGAAAAAGAAGAATTAGTGTAAATTGACCTAGACTCCCAGGCTGCCCCTGTCTAGAATAAACACCATGAGATGTGCTGGTGCTGTTGACTGCGTCTATCTTATTGGGCCATATGCTGCTCACTCCTCAAGGCATGACTGGCTGGTTTTCTCTCTCTGGGCTGTTACCTGGAGATTTGGTCCCCTAGTGATTTTCTCTCTCTAAGCTGTTACCTGGAGATTTGGCACCCCAGTGATTCTCTCTCTCTCTCTCTCTCTCTCTCTCTCTCTCTCTGTCTCTCTCTCTCTCTCTCTCTCTCTCTCTCACAATCTCTCTTTCAATCTCTCTCTCTCTCTCTCTCTCTCTCTCTCTCTCTCTCTCTCTCTCTCTCTCTCTCTCTCTGCGCTGTTACCTGAAGATTTGGCCCCACAGTGATTCTCTCTCTCTCTGGGCTATTACCCGGAGATTTGGTACCCCAGTGATTCACTCTCTCTCTCTCTCTCTCTGTGCTGTTGCCTGGAGATTTGGCACCCCAGTGATTCTCTCTCTCTGGCCTGTTACCTGGAGATTTGGTACCTCAGTGATTCTCTCTCTCTGGGCTGTTACCTAGAGATTTGGTACCTCAGTGATTCTCTCTCTCTCTGGGCTGTTACCTAGAGATTTGGTACCCCAGTGATTCTCTCTCTCTCTGGGCTGTTACCTGGAGATTTGGCCCCCTCAGTGATTCTCTCTCTCTGGGCTGTTACCTGGAGATTTGGCACCAAGGTGATTCTCTCTCTCTGTGCTGTTACCTGGAGATTTGGCACCAAGGTGATTCTCTCTCTCTGTGCTGTTACCTGGAGATTTGGCTCCCCAGTGATTCTCTCTCTCTGGGCTGTTACCTGGAGATTTGGCTCCCCAGTGATTCTCTCTCTCTGGGCTGTTACCTGGAGATTTGGCCCCCTAGTGATTCTCTCTCTCTGGGCTGTTACCTGGAGATTTGGCCCCCAGTGATCCGACGAGTGACATTCTAGATGTAGTTCGGACAGAACTGACACAGATACCCTGTTCAGTTACACGAAAGTTATAATGAAAGCACATATAGCTACACCATTTAATACACTAAATCTTCAAGCTCAAAGACTGATTGTGCTAAAATAGATGGCAGTGTGAATGTATTACATCAAGTTCACATGAATTTGGCAGATCATTTCAATCTTTGCAAATGATGGAAATTGTATTTACTATTCCAGTTGAATAAAGTGTTGTTAATGAATTTCATTTCTTAAAAATATATATATTTATACCTGTGCCTGTGTGTCCAGACTTGAGCGACACCCTGACTTCTCTTCAACTTGAATTTCAGATGTGCCCTGGAGCTTTCAAGTCCATTTTACAGTACATTTACACAGGTCAGTTTACTGAACCCTTTCGCTGCAAAAGATGTCATTTTTTATCTGTCCCGTAGACAGCTGAAGACGTAATTATGCGTCCGTCGTCTGTGCCCTCACTGCTAAGGACATAAAAACAACTTCTCTTACTGATTGCTAAGGACCATTATTCTCAGGATTCAAATGGCAGTACACATTACCTGAAGTATATCCAGTTGACCCATTTACACACGATTAAAACCCTTATCACATGCTTTAAGTTGTATATAGATATGTTCCATGTTATTCTGTTGCTTTATTTACAATAGAAGTGGTCGGTGACCAGAGTAATTTTTGCCCTGAAATGTATTTCTGGTTTTGCGCTATTAGTATACATTTGTTTATTCAAAATGGCAACAACAGAAAACTGGTTAATGAAAGTTGATGAATAATAAATGGAGTTTCTTTCAAGGAGTGATAGTAAGGATCACTTGAAATGTATGAGTTGTGAATTGGGTTATCTTCACAGCATGCCGGCGGACAAGTGTACTTTCAAATGATCAATAAGAGAATATGGTTAACTACTGAAATGATGATTAAAATTAATTTCCTTCCAAATTAAACAACAGGCAATGAATGCATCTGTCTATCACATTGTACAATACTAGTCTTATTTTCAGGTCTCGTGAAATGAAATTTTGGTGGTGTTAGTACCATTTCTGCTCAGAGACCCTTATTTTTTTTTTTTTAAGTGTAAATTTTAAATTTCAGCTTTTAGCACTTTCGGCAGTGAAACATACAAGTATTAATTATCTGAAACAAATTAATAATAACACTGGGGAGGTGGCGGCAGCTTTGTCGGCCAAGTTTGTGGGGCAGTGGAACAGGCAAGGAGTCTGTAAGAGCCTCAGATGCAATTAAAGCAATGTTTAAAACATATGGCAATGGTGGAGACGACGATGAAGTAGAAAAATAAAGAATAACAACTGTCTTGCAATATCCGCCTGTAAGGATGGTAAATGGGTTGAAACATTCAAAGATGGGGCTGTGTGGTCTCGAGACATGGTGTCCGCCTCGAGTGCAAGAGGTTCCAGGTTCAATTCCCGATAAGGGCTGAGATTTTTGCACATGGACTTGGACTTCTAGTAATCCCCCCTGGTCTCTGGGCAGTGAGATCAGACGCCCATGTGCATTGTTGCATAGGTAAAAAATCCCTTTGCAGTTGGAAATTTAAAAAAATAGCCTAAAGTCGCTGCCCGGGCAAAAATTTGGAGTTGAAAATCTACCCACGGTATTTCAGGATCTTTGCCGGTGCTAGAGACCCTCTGCACTGTGCTAAACTTTTTCTGACTCAGACTTGAGTTAGAAGAAGAACATGCACTTATGGGTTATTACCCGTGTGCCATAATGTTGATCTTTTGTTCAAACTTCAAAGCTCATTTCCTCTTTATTTCCAAAAAACGCCGACTTTTATCAGTGGCGGCTTAGAAAAATTGGTGAGCATGTTTTTGTATGAGAATCATCTAAGTGAAATGCAGAAAGTACAGCTTAGATCTTCATTTGTGTTTCATGGATTACAGCAAGGCCTTTAATTGTGTTCAGTCAGAAACTATGGCACATCTTGATGTATGGAGTTTCCAGCACACTTGATGCACTTAATTGAAAGATAATACTGTACCCTGAACAGCAAGCAGCCGTCAGAGTAGCTGAAGAAATATCAGACTGGTTTGAGGTGCATTGTTGTAAACGTGTTCATTGTTTGGTTTCAGGTCATATGGAAATCCCCATGGATCTTGTTGATGACTGTTTAAAACTGGCCAGACAGTGCCAACTTTCAGTGCTTGTTGCAGATATAGAGGATAGAATGAAGAAAACATTGTCGTGGGGTAAGCTCTTAAGTGTTTAATAGATTCAGTGCTGAAGTACAGAAGTGAGAAATGGATAATCAGCAGATTGTGAGAAATTTTGGGAAGCTGCAGAGATGAGGTTTTATAGGAGAGTAGTAAGTGCACCAGAGACAGATAAAAGATGTTATAAAGATATTCTTCTTCTTCTTGTGCTTCTTTTGATTCAGCAGAATTCCAAGCTCTTGAGGTTCATTGGTGCAGATATCACATGCTTCCATTCATCTCTAACTGGCCTTTTTTTTCAAGTTGGTGATTGCAAGTATTTGTAGATCTGCCTCTATATTATCTCTCCATCATCTTATTGGTCTGACTTGTCTAGTCTCATTTAGCTTTTCTTATCTGGCAACTTCTGCAACTGTGTTGCAAACGCATTGATGTTAGCTTTCTCTTGGAGTCAACAAGGCAGGCAGATATTTGTAAATCTGCCTCCATATTATCTGTCCATCATCTTATTTGTCTAACTCATCTAGTCCCCTTTAACTCTTCTGATCTGGCAACTTCTGCAGCGTGCTGTGTTGATGTTAGCTTTCCCTTGGAGTAAACAAGCCTGGCCAAGAGAGGGATCATGATGCAAGGGGCAACACTGGTCGGGTCAATACTGTCCAGGTTTTGTGTTGTGGAAAGAGGGGAGGAACTTTTGATGGCAACAGCAATCCTGAAATCCATGTTGTGCTAATTGTGGAAGATTTTTTAACACGGTTGTTGCTAGTCACATTGTAATTCCTATGCCTTCCTTTATCACAATATATCACTATCAGCTGGAGAGGCTGAAAGTTGCCAAAAGATGCTGTTAGCTCAGTTTTGGATGACATGTTCTGACTAGCCTATGTTCTCTTCAGAAAGCACCAAACCTGGAGTGAGTGTGACGACTCTGGTAGTTGACCCGGCAGATGGAGGGGATATCCTCAAGCAGAATCTGGCTCAGCTTGCACAATGCTCCATGCCAGCAGATCTCACATCCTGGGTAAGAACTATGTGTTATTTGTAATTCCTGTTCATAACATTTGTTCCCCACTTCTTCAGAAAGCTGCAAAATGCAGACAGTGATGATCAAATCTTCAGAGGCTTAACTCTTTTGTTGTAATTGTAACAGACTCCCAGATCATGCTTCAGGAAATTGAAACTATCATCCTATGGCTTGGTTGAGGGACATATCAATGATTTTCTGCCCATTCAGGATAATGAACAAGCTGATAGATTGTCTGCGGCTGGTCCTCTGGGTGGTGAGCTACTTTATGTTAATACTGACATATTCAAAGCTCTCTGTTATCACAGGGACAGTGCAGCAAAACAAAGTATCCATACCTTGAAAGTAATTCATCAGGGAAGGGGGTGAGTAGAGGTTCTACAATATATTCTGTGCTGAGAGCGAAACATCGGCAGACTTTGAATCAGATTGGAACTGGTACTGTTATCAACTTTTTGTTGTCTGCAGGGGGAGGAGACAGAGCACATGTGGGAATGTCCTGAGTGTAGGAATTTAAATTCTTGAATCATTCATTTGTTTATTCATTCAGGATTTGGCTTGATTTGGTTGAGGGTCTATGCTAAATTGTAAAATAAAAGGGAGGTTTCTTTGTGTTATTTTTTTTTTCTAAAAAATAAAAATGTTAGTTGCACATCCCTTATTTGATGTCACAAACCAGCTCCAACATTAGTTGGTTGTTTCCTGCTTTGCCAGGCATTTTACATTCAGAAGTTTGCCATTGCTTTCTGAATGGTTAGTGCCCTATATTCCCAGTGTGGGTACTGGGGCCATGTTGCAGGGGAAACGAGAAGCATGTTGTAAGAGTTGACTGATTGGGAGCTTTCTTTAGTCAGAGAGCATCTGCCTGACAGGCAAGGAACCAACAGTCTACATACAAATTAATCTGATCTGTAAAATGGATTTGCACTCAGGTTCTGGAACAGTGGACAAACAACCAGAACTTTCTGCTGGAGTTTACAGTTGGTGTATGCAAAGAAGGGAAAGAAGAAGAAGAAGCAGCACCCCATACCATTTTCATAACCAGTGCAAGGCGGCTTGCTGCCAAATGGCCAGCAGCTGGAATTGAACTAGGTATCTTGGAGTTATACATTTGTACACATTCTACTTCTAAGCCATAGACGATGACATATTTTGTTGAATAAACCCGCCCGTTTTCCTGGAATTCTTTGTGCTGAAGAAAAACATGGCTTGAAACTTATCTGTATTTCAAAACCACCCCCCATTGTTACACCATCTTGTTGCTCTAGTTCTGATGAAAAACTGTTGTCTGTATCTTTTATGTTTACCATTTTCAGGTTGTGGGCGAACTTCCATTTGATGCCGAAGCAGTGCCACTTTCCTACCCTGATGTGTGTTTCATAGTAAAGGACCGTCAGTTTATGTGTCATAAGGTAATCATTTCAGTTCATTTTTCCTGGTAGTATCAGGAGTACAAATTTCCCATATGTCATCTATTATTTTATAATTCCTTGCCTATGCCTCATTCCTGATGTGACAAGGGCATATTGTTGACACAACGCCAGTCGTCTAAGTGCAGTTTTGGCAATGTATTTTCAGAGGCACAGATATGAATGTGTATTCCAAATAGATCAGAATAAAATGTTACTTTTCACACAGCTACACAATTTTAATTTGATCTCAACTTTTTCCAAACATGCACTCAAGTGACTTTGGCATAATGCCAACAGTACTAGCATGACCCCAAGAACTGTACCGGTTAGTAGCATTTTCAGTGTTGCAAAAGGCAGCTAATGAAATAGGGAGTTTGGCCACCTCTTCCTGTAAACACTGGCCGCAAAAGATAGCCTGCTATAAAAATGTTGAAATGGAAACATGAAATAATTAGCCAGTCAAAAAAAAAAAGATGGTTGGGAAGTGGAGACTTCTGCTAACGAAATATGAAGCAGTTTGGAATATTCTAGAAGAAGGTGGGATCACTGCTTACTTCCTTTCACACAAGAAAGCCTTGTTGGTGGCAGGTCTTTCATCATCATCATCATCATGTTGATCTAGAAGTTCACATAGAACTTGCAGTCTAGTCTTCCATTCAATTCTATTCAGTGCAGTTCTTTCGAGATCATGGATGGAATCCAGTCCAGTATCTTTGGCCTCTCTCAGCAACATCCGTCAAGGTTTTCTCTTGAATGTCCTTATTTCCTCAGTACATCTATTTCCCATTTCAGAGCATATTTGCTGATTCTCAGTCCGTTTCTCCTCAGGTTTTGCCCAGTATATTGCAGCCTTCTTTGTCTTGTAAATGGTGATACTAGCACCTGTCCAGTCATTTCTCTTATTTATTTTCCTTTCTAAAATTCATCCTATGTTTCCTTTTTGAAATTCATCCTATCTGTTTCCTTATTCATTTGCTTTTGAATCAGACTTTTAAAAAACAATCAAATTACATGTGAGGTGGGTGGCTGCCTTAGAAGCCATGTTACCTGTGTTTTATCCTTGGTAAGTAAGTAAGTAAATTAACGATCCCTTTTCACGCCTTAGGCGCATCGGGCATATGTGAAAAGCATCCCATATTTTTTTGACCTGCGACACCCCATACCATGATAAAAATCCACGCAGCCAGCAGTGGGTTTCAATTGCGGTACGTTGGAATTATGAGTCGGACTCGCAACGCCTAAGTTACTTCCTTGATAAGACATGGGGCGTAAAAAAACTCTTAGCCTGCACAGTGTAATGGTGAGTACCAGGGCAAGAGTCCTGTTTGTAAAACGCAGAGGATTTCTGTCTCTTGCAAGCAGCACCTGTGATAAGGATTGTTATGAAAACTGTAATACAATTTACATTGTTTATTATGTTTTTAAGAAAAGATAAAATTAAAAATGAAGAAATTAGAAGACTGACTTCTTCTTCTTATAGTTAATGTTAACTTCAGCGAAAAGTTCTGGTAGTTTATCCACTGCTCGACTTTTGCTTTTGATCGAGAAATTGAGTTTTGTATACACACCCGTTTTACAGATCTAGCTTATTTGTAACAGACTGAAACCAGTTATAATGATCATTAAAGAGCAACAGATGAGATGATTTGGCCATTTGGTGAGATTAGCATGGTACTCACGCAACAGATGAGATGATTTGGCCATTTGGTGAGATTAGCATGGTACTCACGCAACAGATGAGATGATTTGGCCATTTGGTGAGATTAGCATGGTACTCACGCAACAGATGAGATGATTTGGCCATTTGTGAGATTAGATGGTACTCACGCAACAGATGAGATACTTGACCATTTGGGAATTAGCAGACTCACGCAACAGATGAGATGATTTGGCCATTTGGTGAGATTAGCATGGTACTCACGCAACAGATGAGATGATTTGGCCATTTGGTGAGATTAGCATGGTACTCACGCAACAGATGAGATGATTTGGCCATTTGGTGAGATTAGCATGGTACTCACGCAACAGATGAGATGATTTGGCCATTTGGTGAGATTAGCATGGTACTCACGCAACAGATGAGATGATTTGGTCATTTGGTGAGATTAGCATGGTACTCACTGCCCGGGGAGTCATGCTGAAGAAATACAATGAACACAGAGCAAGGCACACAAAAGTTTGAACAATATCATCAAGAACAGAAATGAAGAGCACTTTAACTAAATGAAGATCCCTTTAACTTTCTAAGTTGAAGTGCATCAGAAAGAATCTATCTTTCTTCTTATACCCCACAAGGACATCGCACAAGCGATAAACACATGATGACACAAAGTGCCACCATGTGGATGAGGATCACCTGTGGAGAGGTCCTAGAAACCGCGTTCAGCCATTAGACCATATTTATGGTCGGGCTATATTGCGGCCCCTGGCAAGAGCCCGAATAGGGCTTAAAATTTAAAAAAACTGCAGCCCACAAAAGGATGACAAGGTGATAGTTGTTAGAAAGAATGCACAAAAGATTTTTTTATCTGCCCCAACACCTCAGGGAAGTAACTGGAGGAAGGGAAGAATAAGAGGAAGATTCTCTTCTGCTTATTTTTTCTTCACTTCCTCTTTTACTGCTTCGAGGCCAAGGTATAAGGTCCTGCTTCTTGCTTTTCTGGCCGCTTCGACCATAGACACATGGTGCTGATTTAGAGTTTCTCAGATGTTTTCTTTCCATCTTGCTCTTGATCTACCTCATGCTCTATTTCCTTGTCCTCTTTTCGTGTATGCTTTAAATGGTATGGTGTTAAGAGGCATTCTCTTTAAGAATGCAAACCATTTGATTTGATGTCGTAAAAGGAAGATTAAGTTTCCTAATAAAATCCATTCTATGTGGCATTGTCATTATTGTGACTTTTCACAGCTTTCTGTCCAGATATGAATGTTCAGACAAGATTGTTTTTACAAGTATACTCTAATAGGTTGTATTTTCTTTCTCCAAAGACATTGCCCATACTAAGCTGGTTCTTCTAGCCATTATCTTGTGGTAGTTGCCTGCTTGCCAGTTTTATCCCTCACCTGCCAGCCATGACTTGAGTTATAAACGCTAAATATAACATAGAATGCGACTAGATAGCTCAACATAGGGAATGGAAAAGACAGGGCACAATCACAACAGAACGTTTTTGACCAGTCTTTATCGAGAGAGTACTAAATACAGCACAGACTGTGATTTGACAAGACAACAGAGCTAATTAAAAAAACCAAGGTCTTGAGTAACCCTGATAAAATGGGTAAGAGAGTCTTCCACTCCTGTCTGAGGACCCATACAGAATAGAGAATAAGGCCCCTTCCCTCTCTTGTTGTTAGAGTACCCTACCCTGCTGCCTGCTTTTTATGCTTATATAAAGTCCATTTCTGAAGGAGAAATACTGTAACATCATTATTGTAGACATCAGATCAAATGACAAAAATGGATATTAAAACCACCATTGAGTCCGTATGTCAACATCTACAATTTCATAAAAGCTGCTAACTTCCAGATTTTTGACAATGATATGGAGTGTTGACCATTCAGAAGCTATTGCAAACTAGTGAACATAAAATGTCTAGTAAAACTGAACAGCCAAAAGTTGCTGGAGTTTCTTCTGCAAAGTCCCATAAAGGATTTGCAGTTAACCAAGTCCATATGAGAATCACATTACCTATATAAAATGAACAAATTTGGACATATCTTCATTTATCAGTCTGCATCTCTGTCTTAGGCATTGCGAATGTGCTTCGTAATGCCGGGGTGCCGGGTTCGATCCCATCTGCAGACAGTTTTCTTGCATTGGTTTTGACAGTGGTACTGAGAGATGACAGTCAGAAAGCAGTGGCAAACTACTGAACATAAAAATTTGCCTAGAAAAACTACAACAGACAAATGCTGGGGTTGGTTTCGCAAAGTCCTATTAAGGATACTTTACTAACTAACCATTTATCAGGAGGCATCATGTCATCATTTCCTCATTGTCTAGTGCAGCGGTTCTTAACCTGCTAGTCCCGACCCTTTTTTAAGTCAAACGACCCTTTCACAGGGGTCGCCTAAAACCTAAGACCATCGGAAAACACATATTCATTGAAATTATTCAGGAAAACAATTGTTTGAGGGTCGCCACAACATGAGGGAACTTTATTAAAGGGTGGCAGCTTTAGGGAAGTTGAGAGCCACTGGTGTAGTGGATAAATTAGACTAAAGTACTGTCTGTGTTGCCCATGTCTGACATTTACAGATGAAATACAAGGACTTCCAAGAGAAACATAGAGGTAGATGTTGATGAGAGAAACCAAAGGTGCTGAACCAGATTCCATCCATGGTGTTGAAGTGATTGTACAGGATAGAATGGAATAGAGAAATCGACTGCAAGCCCTATGTGACATATCATAGCACATTAGGACAATAAGTAAATTGTTCAAAGACCTTTCAGACAATCAGAATGCCACTGGCACTATTAGTATCGGAACACTTCACTGGCTGCTGAAGATGGGGACGGAGAGCTTATGGGAATGCCCCAAGTGCTATGATGTTGGTTCTTGAATCAACTCAACTGTGACAATCAGTTGGGTTTTAAAAAAAAAATTTATTCCAGTAAATCTTGCCATGCTATGTTGTCATTCTTGCAAGTTCTCTCTCTGTTTTATGTCCCTGCAGGCGTTTTTCTGCGGAAGAAGTGACTATTTTAAAGCCCTACTGGAGGATCATTTTGGTGAAAACAAGTGCAGTGAAAATATCCCAGTGGTTTACCTTCATGACATTTCTATCGACATTTTCGTTCGCATTCTTACATATATATATTCTGATTCATGCGAGGTGAGCATTATCTGGACAAATATTTTGCTATTTTTAATTCTTACGAAGGTATTAAATTTGTAATTTCTATAACTTGTTTTGTTAGACTGTGGAGGAAACTACGCCTTTCCTTTCAGAAGACACCTCTTATATTTTATGTGTGACCATGGAACAAAATTACGGCTGAATGCTTTTTTGTTGTGTTTTAAGCAGCCCTTATTAAAGAAGTACAAGAGTATTTCCATCAGATGTCATCTTTCTGTCTTTCCTGATGATGGTATTACATTATTCTAAAGAAAGATGTGGGAATTAAACCTATGGCAGGTGTGAATGTGACTAGCAAAACAGCTTTGCATTCAGGAAATAAATAAATGCATATGATATCAGGATCGTTGTTGTCCTCACATTCTGATAGGTTTCTCATCTAATACTCAGCTCTGAACCTTTCACTCTTAAAAACCTTTTAAAAATGACTTTTTAAAATTTGATTTTTTGAAAAAATTTCAGTTCATAAAAATCCAGGGGGGTTGAAACCTATGACTGCTGAGCAGACTGCTAGCTACTGTTTCATCGAACCAACCCCTTATCCAAAGTCACTAAAAAAGATGGATTTTCATGTTTAGGGTCATATTTTTCTAACTGGAAGGAATCGCTAAATGCAAACGGAGTAAAGCAGTAACTGCTTTCCTTCCCTTTTTGACCAGGAAAACAAAGGTTTGGTTGAGATAGTCACAGAGAGCAGAGTGATGTCATCATAAGTCACAGTAACAAGAAATTGGATTTTGTTCACTCCAAATAATATCTCCAAAAATGTGTTTTCATAAATGTCCGCAGTCTGTGCAGTGGCAACAGTACTAAAGATTTTTAATTGGTGTATTGGTAATGGTTGGGACATATTGAGAAAATGTCAGATGACAGACAAGTGAAAACTGTATACACAGGGAAGAAAAATAGTCGTAGGCCACGAGGCAGACCAAGAAGACGATGGAAAGATAATGTCCAGACAGACCTGCAAACACTTGGTGTCACCAATTGGAAAGATAAGGCCAACCAGAGAGATGAATGGAGGTGGTTAATGTCTGCAGCAATGAACCTCAAGGGCTCGGAATACTGAAGAAGAAGAAGTATTGGCCACTGCTAAAAAAAACAATAAAAACTCATTCGAGACAGAAAACTGTTTTTTTTTTTCTATGCACCATAATTTGTCCTTGATTTTCATTCACTCAAGCTCAAGTACATAATTCATGTTCAGTATCTGACATCATTGCTAATTTAACATAAATTATCGAGAACAAAATGATCACTACACATTGGCAAACTGTTGAATGTTAAATTGCATAGTAACCCACAGACAGCAAGCAAATGCTTAGAGAGGTTTAGGTTATCCTGGTGAAGCATTTTGTCTTCCTTTAATTGTTTTACTTGGTAGTCTGTGTTATTTGGATGATCTCTGAATTTCCTCCGCTGTAGTCTGTATTATGTTCATGATCTATATATTTCCTCCAATATAGTCTGAACTATCTTCTTGATCTGTGTATTTCCTCCACAGCTAAATTCTGATATTGTTGGTGATGTCCTAATGTTTGCTGACATGTTTCTGCTGCCGGGACTCAAGAGGTTGTGTGGGACGTCAATGATCCGTTATGTGGATTTATCCAATGTAGTGTCTATGATCAGAACCTCTAGGTTGTTTTGCCTGCCGAGACTTGAAACTCACTGTGCTGAGTTTATCGCTGACAATTTAACAAAGGTTAGTTGATGACTCAGATAATTTAAAACAGATCTTTCCACACTCTCTATGTTGGTGACACTCTTTTTAGACAAACATAATTTTGTGATACAGTTTTTCAAAATACTGGCAAACTCCTTTTAAAATATTTGGATCATTACTTAAATTGTTTAAGGCTTTATGATCATGCAACACACCTTCACACTGCAACGCACAGAAAGCTCTGGTTTAAATGATTTGGAACATCATTCATAAATCATAGATGTACAGTAATGGAAGCATCAACACTCATCATCATCATGTGCCCCCCTGCCAACTGGCGTAGGCACTCATGCGTCTCCACAGATCACGATCCCTGGTTGATGATATACCTGCTTGCCATTGTTTTAGCCCATCCAGCATCATTTCTCTTGGTCTGCCTCTACCCCTTTACTCCACTGATCTTCCAGTTGTCCCGATGTTCTCCAGTGTCTCTCTTCTCATTATGTGGCCAAAGAACAGTGTTTGTCTCTTTCTTATTGTTTCATATAGAGATCTACTTTCGTTAGCTTCTTTTAAACAATCGTTGTTAGTTACTCTGGCCGTCCAAGGTATTCGTAACATTCGTCTCAGACACCACATCTCTGTTGCTTCCAAATTCTTCCAAATTTGTTCACTGACATTCCACGATTCGCTGCCATACAGCAGAACAGGTTCTATGTAACATTTTAGCACCCTCTTTCTGACATTAAATGAGAGCGATTTATTGTATAAGATATTTTTCCTTTTCTGAAATGCAGCCTTTGCTTGACCTATTCTGCTTTTAATCTCTGTCACACATTTTCCATCTGATGATGTGATTGTTCCACAATCAACACTCAGTGTAGGATAAATAGCCTAGTGCTTCGAAAGATCCAAGACTTTTGTTTTTCTGGCAGTGCACCACAGTATGCACTGCTGGCACCTTTTTTTATTTCAGTCATTTCTCTTCAGCGCTACTGTAATGGACAAAAGATGATAAGTACTGCTGCCTTTTTTTTATTTCAGCTGCTTTAATGGTGAGAATTGGCACCTTTGTTTCTGGGGAAAAAAAATCCTGAATAGGTCTGCCTGGGAATGCCTATCACCCCTCTAAATCTTCACTGCCTGATTTTACCACTTTTAGATTGGCGTCGGACCCGGGTAGTGGGGGTTTATAGGTCATGGGCTGGTCCACAAACTTTGCAGGTTAGGATTTGTGTTTTTGCCCCCAGCAGAAAAAATATCCCTGACCGAGGATCGATCCCAGCACACCACACTAAGCACATGGCCAGCTGCACCTTTCCCTGTAAGTAAGACTCTAAAAATGATGGACACATTTTCATGTCTTGTGTATTGAATCAATTGTGTGCTGTATTTGTATAAGCCAGTGGGGCCCTCTTCTTCACTTCTGCTTTTACCCACTTCAGTTCTGGGCCTCAACTATCTTTCCGTCTTGTTCTTGATCTACCTCTGTCTCAGTCTCATCACTCTCCTGTTTTGATATATGCCTTAATAGTATGGTGTCACAACGAAAAGACAATCACCAAACAGGCAATGAAATGGAATATTGACCGAATGAGGAAATGTGGACATCAATAAAAATAAGGAAAGATCCCTTTTCACACCTTTAGGTGCATTGGGCACATGGGAAAAGCACCCATATTTTTACAGACCAGTGGGCACTAGATGGGTAATGTGGTCAGCATTATGCCTACCCATCTTTACTTTCCCAAGACATACATCCAGGTACTCATTTTAGGCTGGGTCGACCTGCGATGC
This sequence comes from Candidula unifasciata, assembly GCA_905116865.2. Classification (NCBI taxonomy): domain Eukaryota; kingdom Metazoa; phylum Mollusca; class Gastropoda; order Stylommatophora; family Geomitridae; genus Candidula; species Candidula unifasciata. Next base: position 1,200,751 of record CAJHNH020003001.1, read on the forward strand.
ACCATACCATGATAAAAATCCATGCAGCCAGAGTGGGTTTCGATCGCAGTACGTTGGAATTACCAGTTGGACTCTCGACGCTTAACTCTGAGTCCTAGGGGGTTTAGCATCACAGGCCCAAGGGGTAGTCAAGAGAGACGTAAAATCGGCGCATCTTGCGTTCATTGGGCTTCTAGGTAGGAATCTATGAACGTATGATGCGTTCCTTGGGACTCAAAGAGTTAAGCCATGGATGGCACGTGGACATCAATGAGGAACCCTAAAACAAACATTGGTGAGAAAAACCATTGGTGCTGGACCGGATTCCATCCATAATGTTGAAGTGATAGCACAGTATAGGACAGAATAGAGAAATAGACTGCAAGCCCTATGTGGCACATTGGGACAGTGCATAAAAGACTGAAAAGGACCTTACTTTACTTTTATCATCATCATCATCAGGGGCCTTGCCGACTGGCGTGGGCGATCATGCCACTCCACAATCTGCGATCTCCTGCAGCATGTACCAGTTTGTGTGCCGACACACCTCTATGCCATGCAACAAGACTGTCAAGAATCTTCTATTGTTGTCTTCCTCTATCCCTCCTTCCACAGATCTTTCCAGTGGTCACAACATGTTCTGTTTTCCCTCTTCTCATAACATGGCCGAAAAATGATGACTGTCTCCTTCTGATGTCTGTGTTTGTCTTCGAGCTCCCGCCTCTTTCAAAACATCCTGGTTGGTCTTTTTGGCTGTCTAAGGTATTTTAAGCATTCTTCTGTAAAACCACATCTCTGAAGCTTCAAGAAATTATTTGGCCTGCCTACTGATTGTCCAGGACTCACAGCCAATGATGTCTGTGAATAGTTGTCTTCAAGCTCCCGCCTCTCTCAAAACATCTTGGTTGGTCTTTTTGGCTGTCCAAGGTATTTTAAGCATTCTTCTGTAAAACCACATCTCTGAGGCTTCAAGAAAATATTTGGCCTGCCTACCGATTGTCCAGGACTCACAGCACTGGATGTATGTAGCAAGCAAGAATTCTTTGTCTAACCTTCAATGACAGAGATATATTGCATAAGATGTTCTTCATTTTATAAAATGCAGTTTTTGCCTGTCCTATTCTGTTACTTTTATATGACATACAATTTTCACTTTTCATGTAAGAAATTCAAGCACTAAGTATGCAACAGTCCAGGAAAACGGTTCAGAATGTTAAAGTACTATATACAAAAGCTTGCTATCTCATAGTTCTTTGGTTTGAATCTGCAGTAAGTTTTCTTTTGATGCAGAGATCCCAGATCGACACAGTCTGAAATGAGTACCAAGATATGTCCAGGGGAATCATGACGGCTGGCATAATGTTGATCACATCATTTAAGTTCCTGAGTATCTATATACAGGGTATCCCATAAGTTTTCATACATAAGAAAAGCAGATCATCAGCGCCAAGCATAACTCCAGTGCTTATACGTGTTCTTCAGTGTTGAATGTTGAATTACGAATCGACTTGAGACACCCCCATAACCGCTCCATCCCCATCTTCAGCAGCAAGCAAAGAGTTAACATTCTGATGGTACCAGTGCCTGTCTGATTGTATATCCGTCTCACCTTTCCCCTGAGTGTCGGCCAGATCCCTCGCAGTGCCATTCTCCTCAGGCGTGTTTTTCAGCAGTGAAGGACACACATTGAATGTTTTCAAAACAGAGATAGTCATATAGAGCATATAGTATTTTAATTATTTTATTTTTTTTTTATTATTTTTTTGGGGCTGCATATGAAAACTTAGAGGTCTAGCACTATATTCCTGATGCACTACTGGTGTAGAGTTCTGATCACATTGGGCCGGGTGAGCAGAGAGTGGCCAGCGGGTGCTACGGAGGTGGAAGTCTAACAGTTGATTTACGACAATTCACACCCAGTTGATCTGATTATCTAAACAGATGGTTCAATGTTGAGAGAAAAGAGAAGTGCCTGGGGGTTCGTAGCGAAAACCAATGGAAAATCTTTAGTGCAAGACAGCCTGGCATACGACATCACAACATCTAGCATGAGAATGGAGGTGGAGGCGGTAACTGCAGCTCTCCGGTGGCTAGAGAACAAGATGCATACACATTTCGTAATTGTAACAGACTCTGAAATTATGCTGAGAAAGGTGAAGAAAGGGATGCTTCGAGAAAAGTGGCAAGCTTCACTGGGAAGGTCATGGGTAGTGAGCATACTTTGGATCTTTTCCCCAGGCTGTGCCGGCATGGTGGGTAATAAACAAACAGGCCGACAGATTGGCTGGATCTGCACCACTGGGTGGTGAATTAATACATGACAAGACAGATGTGGTCAAGGCCCTTTGGGAACAAGCAACAGAATCAGTAAAGAAAAAATGATTATGGCCTGGAGAGAATGAGGCACCTGGGTGTAACCAGAGGGTCTGGCCGGCTCACTACACTCAGAGGAAGGTCAAGGTGGACATATAACCAGATTGTGACCGGTACCATCAGTATTGGAACTCTGCACTGGCTGCTGAAGATGAGGACAGAGCACACATGGGAATGCCCTGAGTGCTGTGATGTCAACTCTTAACCCAACGCATGAAAAATGTCCTTTATTTTTATTTTATTGACAAAATCTATTTCACTGAACATTTACTGACAAAACTCTGGCATTTCCTGGCAGGTGGTTCAAAGTGAGGATTTCAAAGAGCTGGTGCTGGAGGATGCCCGAAACGTCAAGGGGAGAGAAGAAACAGACTCAATCGACATTGTGGATGAGATTCGATATTATATATCCAGTTTTGTTCTAACATTCAGTGACATGGAGGAGGCTAATGAGAAGTTGCGAGTGATTGATGATCTGCTTGAAGAATTAGATATTGAGGGTTGAATGCATGAAGATGATGGGTGTTTGTATTTTTGCATGCAAAGGGAGGTAAACAGTATTGAATGTTTTCATTAAAAAGAGAGTCTTAACCCAGAAACAATAAAGCAAAAATTAGTCCGTTAGAATTCCTAAAAATAAATCTGTCAAACAAAAATTTTTGCACTGCCGTTAATAGTTAATTAAAGTATTTATTTACAGGTTAAAAACATTTTCAAAATACATTTCCGAGACATTAAAACACAGACGTATTGGGTGGCTCATGTCATGTATTGGTGACCGCTGTCATTGAGAAAAATATGTCAACTTATCTTTAAAAAAAAGAAAAAAAGATATTTAGCTGAAAGAAAAACCCGTAAATGCTATTTTTAGTTTATATATTCATATCCTGACCTCCTAAATGTTTGTGCAGGTTTGAATTCACGCAATAGCATCAACTTTGCATCTCATAAAATAAAGGTCACTGTAGACACGTTGGAAAAGTCACATTTGCGTGAAATTAGACCCAACTGGAAGTGTTGGTTTTTCGGCTTCTATAGGCAAAAGGGTTAACCCTAAGACAAACTGTGAGAGGCCAGAGTTACTGGACTTTATTCCATCCATGATATCAAGAGGATTGTACAGGAGAGAAGGGAATGGAAGATTAGACTGTGAGCCCTGTGTGAGATATAATGATTATTTAGGAGACATTTTGGGTTTACGCTTTTGAATACAAAATATGTTTCTATTTTGGCTTCTGTGAGCATAATATTTCAGTAGAATAGAGCATAAATCTGTCATACTGGTATCTTGTTCATTTTCTGCTACCCCTGTCTCCTTGTTGCAAACTTGGAAATGAAGAGCTCATGAAGTGGCAGAAGAAGATGGCAGGCTACCTCAGAAGAAGTTTATAAGAAGCACTTCTAGAACCAAGTGGGGATCCAGGGGCATCAGAACCACCAGAAAGATGATGCACCAACCAGCTTCAGCAAGTAATAATCTTCAGACTGTGCAAAGGACATAATAGACTGAAATGTCACTTGTTAAATAAGCTAATAATGTGTAATTTGTACCCTACCAGGACATCACACAAAGCAATAAACAGCCTGTGACACATATTGCCACCATGCGGATGAGGATCACCCGTGGAGAGGTCCCAGTAACCCCGTTCAGTCGTTAGGCCATATTTATGGCCCAGCTATATTAAGGGCCCCCCAGCAAAAGCCAGGGTGGGGCTTTAAATAACGAAAAATTGCCCACATGGGGACAAGTGTTTAGTCTAAGCTAATGATATAAAACACTGATGAGTATAATCATTGAATCGATAGATGCAATAATGGCTAAATATTTTGTACAATTATTTCTAAAATATGCAGAATTTTTTTTTTTTTTTAATTTAATTAAAATTTTGACTCACTCCATTTGAGGACAAAATCTTCGGAGTAAGCATTTTCATTTTTTTTTTTTTAACCATTTACAAATCATAACTGAATAGACCAGAAGGTGTACAAAGAAGAATTTGTGCCACTGTTTGCAAAATAAGTCAAAAGAAAATAAGCATTATTAATGGTTATGCTGGTATCTTGTTTATTGTTTCCACCATCTACCAAATACTTGAATAGACCATAACCAGAGATATTATTTATAATACAGGAAGCTTGTTCATTTTTGCCACTTACTATCAAATATTTTTATAGAATAGAACAGCAAATGTTCTTTGTTAAGTAGTGTATTGTGTTTTTTTCTAATTCTTTCAAAACTTTTGAATAGAATATAACAGGAAATATTTGTTATTTTGATAGCTTTTTTCATTGTTGATATCATTTGCTATACTGGTGTCTGCTTTTTTTTTATATTTGTCTACCAGATATTTCAGTTTAATAGAATTTGAGATTTTATTTATAATACTGGTGCCATGTTAATTTTTACCACTTTGTAACAAATATTTTCAGTAGAGCAAAACAGCAAATATGTTTTACTTTTATACAGGTGTCTTAGTTAGTTAGTTAGTAAGTTAGTTAGTTAGTTAGTTAGTTAGTTAGTTGGGATATGATCATTGCAGTCCGGTCATGTCCATAGGGGCTCAGATCCTTCCTTCACTATGAACCCCAGCGTCCTGTGACTAATAGTGCCAGTTCTTTGTTGATTGATAAGTCTTTTTGTATGCCCGGTCTGACAGCTTGGTTAACCACTTTTCACCACTTTTTCAGTAAAACTAAAGACATATATTGCTGATGAATGTAATTATGGAGTTGGTACGCTGGTGGCTGTCGGCACCTGTGGCTTAGTCGTTGCAAATGCACTTCGTAGTGCTGGGTTCGATCCTAGCTACGGGCCTTGCACTGGTTTCGATAGTGGAATCGAAAAGCCGACCTTCCAGAAAGCAATAGAAAACTACTGGACGTAAATTTGCCTTAAAAAAAACCACAACAGCCAAAAAACACTGGGGTTAGTTTCTGCAATGTCCGGTAAAGAATATGCAACTAACTTAACATTGATGGCTAAACGTTTGCTGCAAGTATGTCCAACTTGTGCTAAATAATCATCATCATCATCCTGCTGTGCCATCATATGTCAAATAAGGCTCAAGGCCTATTCGTCTATTTCCTTCTACCCTGTGCAATCCCTTCGTTATCCTGGATGGAATCCAGCCCAGCACCTTTGACCCCTCTCCCCAATGTTTATTTTAGGGTCTGTTTTCAGACATTCTCAACTTCCTCAATCCCTTCATTCCTGTTTGATAATTCTGTACTCGTTTCTTCTCAAGATATGTCTAATAAAATGCCATCTTCTTTGTTTTACAACTGTTGTTATCAGTGGTCGCCCAGACATTTCTCTTATTTTTTTCCACCCCTCTTGAGTTCATCCCATTTATATGCAGAATAAAGACAATTATTTCTAATTATAGTGAGATGTTATCACAGTGTACACATTTTCCTCTTCTCAAGACATTCTCAGATCATGTGTACTGGTACACCAGGATCTGTCACACAGGCCCAGATCATGTGTACTGGTACACCAGGATCTGTCACACAAGCCCAGATCATGTGTACGTACACCAGAATCTGTCACACATGGTCAGTTAGTGGTCTGGCTAATTTAGTTTGCTTCAGTTTTGCAGAAAGAAACCTATCCACATTTGACTATAGGCTACTTTGTAACTGTTTTGTAGTGTTCCAGTATAACTGTTCTGTATGATGCTGTAAGTTTGGGCAGGGTTTTTAGGATTTATGCCCATTTGATTTTCATCCTTGAGATATTAAACCTTCAGATTGAGATATTTAAACCTTCAGATTGAGATATTTAAACCTTCAGATTGAGATATTAAATCTTCAGATTGAGATATTAAACCTTCAGATTGAGATATTTAACCTTCAGATTGAGATATTTAAACCTTCAGATTGAGATATTGAACCTTCAGATTGAGATATTGAACCTTCAGATTGAGATATTGAACCTTCAGATTGAGATATTGAACCTTCAGATTGAGATATTGAACCTTTAGATTCAGATATTTAAATCTTCAGATTGAGATATTTAAACCTTCAGATTGAGATATTTAAACCTTCAGATTGAGATATTTAAATCTTCAGATTGAGATATTAAACCTTCTGATTTAAATATTGAACCTTCAGATTGAGATATTAAACCTTCAGATTGAGATATTTAAACCTTCAGATTGAGATATTTAAACCTTCAGATTGAGATATTAAACCTTCAGATTGCAGTTCAAAGGAGGGGGGGGGGGGGGGGAAATTTAAAAAAAAAAAGCTACATAGGTTCCGTTTCTAAATAAGATATAGTATGTGGCAACACATTGATATCAACAGCTGTAGCAACTCAAATAATTTTCATTAACTTATTAAACAACTGCTGGTATAAGAAGTTATAAGACCTTTCTCTGCCCTTAGGTCTACTGAGTATACAGTAAAGGTTAAGGGCCCTTTTTCATGCCTTTGCATGTATTGGGCATCTAGGGCTTGACACAGATTTGAACTTACATCCTTTGGCTCCGCAGGCGTTGTCTACACCATAGTTGCTTACTTATGAGATATAGAAGATGGTGATATATTAGAACCCACACAGGGAAGGTACAATGAAATTATTGTTCATTTTGCTTGTGCACAAAATTTTTAATCGACAAATCAGACATGTGCACAGGAGTATTGGCACCTGAGACAACAGATCATGTCCTCCGAAACTGCTCCAAATACAACATACCAAGGCAACAACTTTTAGCCAAGAGAAACATCGGTGCAAGTCAAACTATACGGGTCGCTGAGTGAATTACAGAAGACGGTGAAGTTCATACTAGAGACTAATTTTAGATATAGATAATCTATTTCAAGCAAAAGAAAGAAGAAGAAGCTTGTACACACCTTTTAAAGCCTGCTAGTTGGCAACACAGCAAATATGCAATTGTTAACAATGTATATGTTTTTTTTTTTTAAGAGTGTGTGTGTGTGTGGTTGCTTTTGAGCAATTTTAACACTAGGTAGTTGATATGTCAGTTTGGATATGTATATGTTCTTTATTTATTCCTTTTACCATTAAATATCTTTTTTTTTTTTTTTTTTTTTTGTCAAACAGTAGCATAAGCAAGCAAAAACAATCTGTCAAATTATAAGTCTTATGATAAGACCCGTAAGTTTCATATAACTACAACTACTTATTCACTTCATCTTTTACCACTTTAGACGTTCTTATGGTCACTTCATCTTTTACCACTTTAGATGTCTTTGATGTTACTTTTCCATTGCTTCTTGGTCTACCTCTTGACTTTTTTTCTGGACGCCTTGACCATATACACATTGTACTATTGTAGAGATTTTCTTTATATGAATTTAGAATTGGTTCCTTGTTTTTCATATTCTTCTTGGTCTACGTCAGCCCTTCTCAAACACCTATGTGATTACTTATCTTTCTTTTCATGTATTTACTTATCTGTTATGGTAGCATCATTGGAAGGCATTCTTTCTATGTGTGTGCACACTTGTGTCATGGGGGAAGGGAGGGGTTTAATGGTTTTTATATCAGTGTTAATTTCTTCAGAATTTATTGGTCTTAGTCGAGGTTTCAACTTAACCGTGCCAGACTTGTTTTCCCTATGCCAGTGAATATGACCTTACCCTGACTGTGGCATTTGTATCTCTTCTGATCACTCTAGCAGCCCTTCTCAAATGCACCTTTTTTCTAGTGATTACTAACAGTTTCTTTTCTTGAATTCTGGTTTTTTCCAGATATTTAAAGTCCATGTATGGCACTGGTAGCATAGGATTGGAAAGAATTTGCTTTGTATGTTACATCTCAGTGTGCTGTGTTAGATTGGGTTGTATCATCTTGTGTCAAAAAAACAAAAATGGGGAAAGGTGGGGGTCAGAAACTATCCCAATAATTGTGTTTGCTTTACTGCATCATGATGTTTAATTTGTGTTTAACATGATCTAATTTATCACCTTCTTAGTATGTAGTCAGTAACATGATTGTGTTAGTTGTTTCAAACTTAACCGCAGTCAGATCTCCCCATACTTGCTCTGTCCCTATGCCAGTGAAAACAAAGATGTGTGTGTCAGTAACATGATACCCTGACTGATGGTTATTTGTGTGTGTCAAAACTGATTGTGTTAATAAACAACATGATTGTCCCAGATATGTGTGTCCAGTAACAATCTAGAAATGTGCAGAAACTGATTGTGTTAGATATGCATTTTATGTGTGTCAGTAGTAACATGATTTGTGTTAGATGTGTGTGTCAGTAACATGATTGTGTAGTGTGTGTCAGCCAAATTGTGTTAGATGTGTGTGTCATAACATGATTGTGTTAGATGTGTGTGTCAGTAACATGATTGTGTGTTAGATGTGTGTGTCAGTAACATGATTGTGTTAGATATGTGTGTCAGTAACATGATTGTGTCTGTAAATGTTAGATTGTGTGTCAGTAACATGATTGTGTTAAGTGTGTCAGTAACATGATTGTGTTAGATGTGTGTCAGTAACATGATTGTGTTAGATGTGTGTGTCAGTAACATGATTGTGTTATAGTGTGTGTCAACATGATTGTGTTAGATGTGTGTGTCAGTAACATGATTGTGTTAGATGTGTGTGTCAGTAACATGATTGTGTTAGTTGTGTGTGTCAGTAACATGATTGTGTTAGATGTGTGTGTCAGTAACATGATTGTGTTAGATGTGTGTGTCAGTAACATGATTGTGTTAGATGTGTGTGTCAGTAACATGATTGTGTTAGATAACATGATTGTGTTAGATGTGTGTGTCAGTAACATGATTGTGTTAGATGTGTGTGTCAGTAACATGATGTTAGATGTGTTAGTATGTGTTAGTGTGTGTGTCAGTAACATGATTGTGTTAGATTGTGTGTGTGTGTCAGTAACATGATTGTGTTAGATGTGTGTGTCAGTAACATGATTGTGTTAGATGTGTGTGTCAGTAACATGATTGTGTTAGATATGTGTGTCAGTAACATGATTGTGTTAGATGTGTGTGTCAGTAACATGATTGTGTTAGATATGTGTGTCAGTAACATGATTGTGTTAGATGTGTGTGTCAGTAACATGATTGTGTTAGATGTGTGTGTCAGTAACATGATTGTGTTAGATCAGTAACATGATTGTGTTAGATATGTGTGTCAGTAACATGATTGTGTTAGATGTGTGTGTCAGTAACATGATTGTGTTAGTTGTGTGTGTCAGTAACATGATTGTGTTAGATGTGTGTGTCAGTAACATGATTGTGTTAGATGTGTGTGTCAGTAACATGATTGTGTTAGATGTGTGTGTCAGTAACATGATTGTGTTAGATGTGTGTGTCAGTAACATGATTGTGTTAGATGTGTGTGTCAGTAACATGATTGTGTTAGATGATGTGTGATGTCAGTAACATGATTGTGTTAGATGTGTGTGTCATGATAACATGTGTGTGTAACATGATTGTGTTAGATATGTGTGTCAGTAACATGATTGTGTTAGATGTGTGTGTCAGTAACATGATTGTGTTAGATGTGTGTGTCATGACATGATTGTGTTAGATATGTGTGTCAGTAACATGATTGTGTTAGATGTGTGTGTCAGTAACATGATTGTGTTAGATGTGTGTGTCAGTAACATGATTGTGTTAGATGTGTGTGTCAGTAACATGATTGTGTTAGATGTGTGTGTCAGTAACATGATTGTGTTAGATGTGTGTGTCAGTAACATGATTGTGTTAGATGTGTGTGTCAGAAACATGATTGTGTTAGATGTGTGTGTCAGTAACATAATTGTGTTAGATATGTGTCTGCCTAGCTGGCTCTGAAATAGTTGGCACCCATCCACTGTGATACCTGCTGAGAGAGACTGTACATTTGTTGTTTGCCAATGCCAAGTGCTGTAATATTGCTTCTGCAGTAAACATGAAATAAAAGTGAGTCTCCCACTTTCAAACATTGAGGCATATGGTGCTGGCCCCATATTTTTATAAGGTGGTCAGTGTTATACTGGCCACCTTTACTCCCAGGATAATTCCTGGTTTCTGTTATAGGTTATGTTGACCTAGAACCCCAGGTTATTTTGTTGTTGTTGTTGTTAATTTGGCCTCAACTGAGATTTAAACATATGACTGTTGTGCTACCTGGCAAACCTGATAGCCACCTGTTAACTCGTTCAGTCCTAGGTAATTACTACAAGAATTTTAGTCCCAGATTCTGTAGAGTACACATCTGTGAGTTTTTGTGGGTTAAAACAGTACACAACAGGTTAACAGCTAGACCATCTTTGAGTGTTTATGGGTTAAAACAATGCAGAACAAGTTAAAGTAACAACTGATCAGAATGAAACAAAGAGACAAAATGAGTAAACAACCAAGAAAAAAAAAACCATACAATGTGTAATCAGTACTGTTGTCTCACAGGGTCAGGTGAATAATGAACAGTTTTTTTTTTAAAAAAAAACAGTACATAGAGAAGAAAAAAAATTGAAACATTATGGGCAGGACATGGGGTAAGTTTAGGCAAAGGACAGGGTCTTTTTCTTCTTCTTGGCATTTACTGGCTGAAAACTCTGCCACAAAGTGCTGGTTGTTCCTTTACCCATTTACAGATCAGAGTTATTTGTGTGCAGACTGTTAGTTCCTCACCTGGCAGGCAGATGCGCTCTTACGAGAAGAAACCCAACAAATAAGTTGCTTGTACGACATGCTTGTTAGGGAAGCAGTGGGTTTGTTTCTCCCCTCCCCCCCCCCCTTTTCCAAGCGGGGCACCGAAACCCACTCAGGGAAAAGATAGGGTGACTTGAAATGAGATGGTTAAGGGCACTTGGGTGGGTGGGGGGGGGAGGGCAATGTGTCTAGTTTCCCCACCCCAGATGGGGCACCGGAACCTACACTAGGAAAAGATATGGTACCTGAAATGAGTTCGTTAAAAGCCCATGCTCTTTTGAGGGATAAAGGGCAGAACATGAAGATTTATCAGTGAACATGTAGAGGGAGTTGTCCAGTACTGAAAATGTTATAAACAGTATCCATATTTAAATTTGGGAGCTGTGGTAAAAGAAGAGGCTAGATGCTTGCCTGCTGGCTCAAAGGTCTTGGGTTTGAATCCTCATCAGGTCAGATTTTCTGTTCTTTTCAGAATTGACCTTTGCTCCCAGGTCAATCTAAAACAGGCACTGGGTTATGTTCTAGAGTAAAGCTATTCAACTAAGTTTACTGAGGTGCCAAAATTTGGAAAACGAGGATCGTCACGGGCCAGAGGGCTAAACCTTAGCATAGAAAGATCATTAATACAATACAACTGATAATGATCCCCAGGCCAATTGCCAGGCCTCCATGGGCCGCCAGTTGAATAGCCCTGTTCTAGAGAGTAAAAGGTTACTGCTATGATGTTGAACACATGACCCACCCAGTGCTGATAAGTGTATAAACAGTTGAATGTAGCGTCATATGCCATTTCAAAAGGGTCCTTAACTTACTTTATGTTATCTGTGTGGGTTCTGAGGACCCATAGTGGGAAAACCAGGAATAGAAATACTGCCTCCCCAACATGTCGTAAGAGTGGACTGATTGGAGACTTCCTTTGAGGTCAGAGTATATCTGCACGAGCGACAATGAGCAACCAACTGCAAACAAATAAGCCGGTAAAACAGATGTACATGCAGAACTCAGGCCCTGGCACAAAGCCAAAGTCCAAAGGGATGAACCACCAGGACTTTCTGCTGGAGCTTACAACCGGTGAACAAAGAAGAAGAGGAAGGATACTTACTTTATAATTAAATTAACAAAACATGATAACATTATTTTTCGCTCTTTCAGGAGAACAGAATACAACTATACCTCTAGTTTCCCAATGAAGCTAATATCAAAACAATTGTAATGCAGATGTTGTAAATGATACTGTTTGTAAGAATTTGTTATGTTACTAGTATTACATGTAGCAGTATAATATATTTTATCTTTTGCGACATAGTCAGTCTGCAGTGGAATAAATATAACTTTTCTTCAAATATCTTTAAAGGTGTGTTCTTTATTGCTGTAATAACCAGAGGTCTTATGCAAATTAAAATATTGCTGGTTCCATAAAGCAGACATTTGACTTGTATTTTAGTGCTTATTTTTGTATTTGTTTACTGGAGGAAAGATGTTACCGCAGGATTTCAGTGTTACTCTTGATTGTGTGTGTCCTTGTTTGTGTGCATGCGTTCGTGAGCATATGTTGAAGTATTTTGACAATGAAATCCTAAAACCTGTGGAGCTCACCAATAATCAGGATTATGAGTAACCTATACAGGGAACAATCAGCAACAGATACAACATCATCACCTCGCTACAGATAGAGATGAAAAGAGGAGTACGTCAGAGATGTGTGTTATCCCCAAGCTTTTTTAACATATACAGAAAACATTTTTAAACAAGTTGAGGAATTTCCTGGACTGAGGATTATTGAAAGAACAATAAGCAGTCGGAGATATGCATATATCGACAACATAAGAGACCCTCTACACCTTCGTGGCATGGCGATAGCCAGTGGCAGCCAATGTGGACTGGATCGCAAATTATTCTTCCCCACGATGCTCAACGGCAGAAGTGAGTTATGGTGATGAGATACCTGGTTGACAGTGCTGCTTGCAGAAAGCCAGCAGACGTTACGAGAACTAGTGGACCAAGTCTACAGATGGAGTACAGAGTAAGGTTTAGACATTATCATTTGAAAAACAAAAACTATGGTAATAAGCAATGGAAAAGAGTAGCCAACAGTGAACATCACGGTAAACGAAAAGCTTTTAGAACAATTAACAGGTTTCTCCTGTCTAGGACACATAGTAACAGATGATAGAAGAGGTGTAATAATTCTTTTTAAATAATAATAAATAAAAAGAATAGGAATGGCTAAAACTGTCTTCAGTAATAAGATGCACAAATTAATGACTGCTAGAGAGATAAACAACACACTAAAAATGAGAATCATCAAATGTTATGTATACTCAGTCCTGCTATATGGTGCAGAAACATGAACAATGAACAAGCAACTAGAAAATTTGGTTATCCTCCGAATAACGGCCACATATTTTAGCGGCCAAAAACAGGGACTCAGTCACATGTAAATTGCAGACTTACGGCGACTCTACCACCACCGCCAAGAATATCTCCCACGCGGCATGCATTAGGGCTAAAATAGATGGCTGGGACTCACGAGCAAAGCTGCAGGAAATGCGGAAGCTGCAGCTCATAAGTCACAGCCATCTAGTTTAGCCCCAATCCACGCCGCTACGCGCAGTATGGGAGATACTTTCGGCGGTGGCGGTATAGTCACCGGAAGTGGGCAATTTAAGTTGCGGGAAGTCAGCAATTTACATGTGACTGAGGCCCTGTTAGGGTGTTTTTGTGGCCGCCATAATATGTGGCCGTTATTCAGAGGATAGAGACTCTGGAGATGTGGCTATACAGAAGAAAAGGTCAAATTTCATGGAAACAAAAGCAGTCCAGTTCAGAGTTTCGGAACAGGAAACAAATGGGAAGAGCATTACTGAAAGAAGTAAAAAGGAGACAGTTGAAATACTCTGGCCACAGTATTTTTTTTTTTTTTAAACACGCTCTTAAAAATTAAACTGGAGGGAAAAGTTGAAGGCAAGAGAGCAAGGTCTCTGCTCCAATGGGAATAAAGAGCATAAACAAAAACAAAGAAACTCAAAGAATTATCTAGCAAGGAGATTAGGTTGGCATTATTGGAGCTGTACAGGTACTTTTCCTCGAGGACTGCCTAAAATCAAATCCTAAAATGTAACTGCAGGAACAAGAAGCATTGAGTCTTCATATACTTTAGGTTCCCTGTCTGTGTCCCAGGAGCCAGTTTTTTTTTTTTTTTTTTTTTGGGTGGGGGGAGTACAATCCAACAGCTTGTAAACAAGCAGCAGTCATGAAGGGTGACTAACTGTTTCAGTACCAAGAGATGCATGATGTGCTGCTAATCCTGTCGCATAAATCTCAGCCACTAGGAGTTGTGTTCATTCACCTTTTGTATTTTACAGAGCACACTACATTTCTGCTTAATGTCAGCACACATTATTGTTTTTAGTAGTTTTCTGCCCCTTTGGGCACCTACTGCAGAACTGAAAAGGTGCAGATATCACAGCCTAGCTGTGAAGAAAAAGAAAAATAATCTTAATAATAACAGTATACTTTAGGTATACTTTATGAAACAAGCTTCTTACCTTTTTTGTAAACAGGCAACTGAGATTATAAACCAGTGAACAGGCAACTGTGATGATAAACCAGTGAACAAGCAACTGTGAGGATAAACTAGTCAACAAGCCACTGTGTGGATAGACCAGTGAACAGGCAACAGTGAGGATAAACCAATAAATGAGCTACTAAGAGGATAAACCAGTGAATAGGCAACTGTAATGATAAATCAGTGAACAAGCCACTCTGAGGATAAACCAGTGAACAGGATACTGTGACCATAAACCAGTGAGAAGGCCACTGTGATGATAAACCAGTGAACAGGCCACTGTGATAATAAACCAGTGAACAGCCCACTGTGATGATAAACCAGTGAACAGGCCACTGTGATGATAAACAAGTGAACAGCCCACTGTGATGATAAACCAGTGAACAGGACGTTGTGATCGTAAACTAGTGAAAAGGCCACTGTGATGATAAACCAGTGAACAGGCCACTGTGTTGATAAACCAGTGAACAGGCCACTGTGATGATAAACCAGTAAACAGCCCACTGTGATGATAAACAAGTGAACAGGCCACTGTGATGATAAACCAGTGAACAGGTCCACTGTGAGGATAAACCAGTGAACAGGCCACTGTGATGATAAACCAGTGAACAGGCCACTGTGATGATAAACCAGTGAACAGGCCACTGTGATGATAAACCAGTGAACATGCCACTCTGAGGATAAACCAGTGAACAGGACATTGTGATGATAAACCAGTGAACAGGCCACTATGAAGATAAACCAGTGAACAGGCTACGATGAAGATAAACCAGTAAACAGGCCACTCCATAAACCAGTGTACAGGTGATGATACCAGTAATCAGGTAACTGTGATAATAAACCAGATACTAGATAATACTAGGTAATGTGATGATAAACCAGATACTACTTAATATGAAGATAAACCAGACAATAGGTATTGTGACAATAAACCAGATACTAGGTAAAGTGATGATAAACCAGATACTAGATAATATGATGATTGTCTAGATACTATGTAATTTGATGATAAACCAGATACTAGATAATGTGACAATAAACCAAATACTAGGTAATATGATGACAAACCAATTAGCAAATTACTAGCTACCACAGCTAGGTATATGAAATACTTCCAGTTGGCTGGCCTACAGCTCGGCAAAGACAATGAGTTTTCTTATCAATTAAGCGAATATGAAGTTTGACACCCCTGGCACTGGTAATATATTGTACTAGCTAAGGCAAGCAACACAGAAAACACATACAAAATGAGTTCTAAAAGCATTTCATTTGTTCTACACTATTTCATTCTGTATCAAACATGTTATGACACATAATTTCATATAAACAGGGATTTATAGTTATTTCTGAACCATTTTTTATAACTTATTTAACCTGGTGATTAAAACATACAAATGTAGAAACTAAAAGAAACACAATCCACAAGTCATGGACATCTCTGAAATCATTTGCTCATCGACATTTAAAGTACCAGGTGAAGGGAGCTAAGTAATAAATGGAAATATATATAAGGCTTCACATATCAGTGACTAAATGAATTTGTATGGCCAAACTGATGTGACCTTTCACCTCTGTATCTGATCCCATGTGTAGGACAGGAGGACAATGCCATCTGCAAAGTCTATTTCTTAAAGCTGTTCCTCAGGGTCCAGTGAATTATATTTCTAAAAATATTAACTAGCGCATTCATGATCTAGTTTCTGAGTGGGGGCTGAGTGGTTTCAGAGCATGGCGCCCGCCTCGAGTGCTCGAGGTCTAGGGTTCAAGCCCCTTTTTTTAAAGACATATTTTACAAGGGACACAAAATAAATGCTTTAAAACAATATCAACATCCTTCCTTCATCTTTTCCTTATCATGATAAAAAAAAAAAAAAGAACATTAACAATGCTATTTTTAACTTAATCAAATATCCAAAGCTAAAAACAGCTATATTTATCACAGATACATTTGCTTATAAAGTTATGGCACAAGATCTGTTCAAGTGACTGCCAAATTTTAAAAAAAAAAGTAATAAAAAATGCATGTTCATGGTGCCTCAGATCTGTCTTAATTAGACCGGTATCCATTAAAATATCTTACTAGACAGGTATCCATTAAAATATCTTACTAGACAGGTATCCATTAAAATATCTTACTAGACAGGTATCCATTAAAATATCTTACTAGACAGGTATCCATTAAAATATCTTACTAGACAGGTATCCATTAAAATATCTTACTAGACAGGTATCCATTAAAATATCTTACTAGACAGGTATCAATTAAAATATCTTACTAGACAGGTATCCATTAAAATATCTTACTAGACAGGTATCCATTAAAATACCTAACTAGGCCGGTATCCATTAAAATATCTTACTAGACAGGTATCCATTAAAATATCTTACTAGACAGGTATCCATTAAAATACCTAACTAGGCCGGTATCCATTAAAATATCTTACTAGGCCGGTATCCATTAAAATACCTAACTAGACCGGTATCCATTAAAATATCTTACTAGACAGGTATCCATTAAAATATCTGTTCTAACTAGACTTGTATCCATTATATCAGAGCATTCATTCTTTTAACTCTTCTTCTTCTTCTCTTCCACCTAATACCTCATCGAAGTGTCGGGGGAAGATGTAACTTTTGTTGATGAGCTCTGTCAAGAGCACTGTTAAGACTGATGTTCATTTTTGAAATACTGTTCTTAATGCCATCACTCCATATTTTCCGAGGTCTTCCACTTGCTCTTTACCTGTTGTAACGTTTTAGTGTGGCTCGCTGCGGCAGATAGAACCAGGGCATTCTTGTTAGGTGTCCAAACCACTTCATTTGTTGTTCTTTGATGACCTGTAAGACTGACTTTATTCCTAGTATTTATCTGATTTCATATTCTGTCTTTCCTTAAAACTCCTGCAGCTCTTCTAAGGCATTTCATCTCTGTTGTCTCAATTTTACGTTTATTAGAGGATTAAATGTCCACGTTTGGCACTGATAGCATAGTATTCTTTCACTACTCCATCAGAAACCAGACTTGTACCTACTAGACTGGGTCTCTGTTCATAAACTACCAAATCTGAGGCCAGAATCATATCTACTAAAGCTCACCATATGTGTCTGGGGTCCCATTGTGGGGAATAAAGAACAGACCCACTACCCCCAACAAGCATGTCATAAAATTTGACTAATTAGCGAAGATTCTTCAAAGTTGAAAGTTGCCGCGAGAGGCAAGGAACTAACAGGGCATACAAATAAGCCCGAACTGCAAAACATGTACATGCAAAAACGAAGAAGTAGTATCTACTAAAACCAGAGTACAAGTTCTAAAATAGAAAATATGAAACTAGACTGGTATCCACCAGATTAGAGTATCTATTATTGTAAAGGTCCTTTTTCAAAACTAGGCATATGATGCTCGATTCATATTTGTATAGGCCAGTCTCCTCTTCGGGGAGTCGCCATGGTGTAGCGGCTAGATGCTCGCCTGCGGATCGGAAGGCCGCGGGTTTGGGTCCCAGCAGAGCCAGACTTTTTCTTATGTTTTAAATGACCCTGGCTCCCACGTTACCAAGACTTGAGTGGGTACCAGATGCAGTTCTGGGAAGTGAAGTGGCCAGCGTGATGCTGACCATATCACCCACAGACCAAGAGCTGACTGGTCTTTAAAATACAGGTCTGGTCCTATATGCCCTATACGCCTGAAGGTGTGGAAAAGGGACCTTTATTTGTTTTTGTTTTTAAACTACTCATTGGCCTTCAATGTTTGTTGTGGTCAACCTTGTCTCAGCTGCCTTTACACTGAGGTCATTACCTAATACCCATTTTAAGCTGCGCTGACCTGGGAGCAAAGTCTTATTTTTTTAATTTTTGGGGGGTCAATTCCACGATATTCTCCCAAAACAAACTAGGTCACGTTCCATTTATAATTTTTTTAGACTGGTCTGCTGTCCTGGGGGTTGGGGTTGTCGCTATGTTGTTTTCTTTTTGGCTTGTCTTGCATTTACGTTTTTCTTCCGAGAAAGAGAATGCCTGGGAAATAGGTTGCAGCACTCTCTAGGAGGGATGTGTGTTAGACCCAGTTTCTAAATGTTTTTGTAGTGTTAAAAGCGCTGGTGTGCTGAAATATACAACACACGATATCAACGGCCTAGCAGTGGGCAAAGGTCGGGTGACTGAAGGTCGACCAATCAGAAGTAAGCTAGTATGTTTATGGGGGATCCGTGGGAAGACTTTCAATAAACTAATCTGTTTGTTTTTTTTTTCTCCAAATCCACCTGATGTGGATCTGAACTCAAGAATTTTGGGCAAGACAGCGCTGACTCTGATATAAATGTATGGTAATTCTGGAATTAAATGTACCTA
Source organism: Candidula unifasciata (assembly GCA_905116865.2). Classification (NCBI taxonomy): domain Eukaryota; kingdom Metazoa; phylum Mollusca; class Gastropoda; order Stylommatophora; family Geomitridae; genus Candidula; species Candidula unifasciata. The sequence continues at coordinate 1,219,649 of CAJHNH020003001.1, forward strand.
TACACTAATATATGGTGACTCTGGCATTAAGGATGGTAGCTAACATTATTGTATAGTGAATAATGTAATGGAAGAATCACGTGACTCTGACACAGATGTAGTTAGAATGTTCCTGAATACAAATGCGCTCAATGCGACTATTTCTACAGATACTAACGTGGTTACATTTATGACAACTGACATATGTGACTGCAGTTATTTTAGGTGTATTCAAATCATGCAAGGTCTGAAGTGATGTATTTATTAAAATTTTCAATCATGCTAATCTCTACTTCTGTCTATTGCATTTATAAGTGCCAACCAGTTTACAACACTTTGTTTCTCATGAGGCAGAATGAGTGAAAACTTAAAGGGAACCAGGAGGCTCAGTGAAGTAAACACGCACGCACAGACAACGAGTTAACATTGTTTTGTGTGCATTTCCTTTTTTCCAAAATTTCCATGGCCACAGTAATGGTAAACCAGTTAACAGGCCACAGAGATGATAAACCTGTGAACAGGCCAGAGAGATGATAAACCTGTGAACAGGCTACAGAGATGATAAACCTGTGAAAAGGCCACAGAGATGATAAACCTGTGAACAGGCCACAGAGATGATAAACCTGTGAACAGGCCACAGAGATGATAAACCTGTGAACAGGCCACAGAGATGATAAACCTGTGAACAGGCCACAGAGATGATAAACCTGTGAACAGGCCACAGAGATGATAAACCTGTGAACAGGCCACAGAGATGATAAACCTGTGAACAGGCCACAGAGATGATAAACCTGTGAACAGGCCACTGTCAGGATATATCAGTAATCAAGCTACTGTGATGATAAACAAGTGAACAGACAAATCTGATGATAAACCAGTGAATAGGCCACAGTGATAATAAACCAGTGAACAGGGGAGAGTGATAAAACCAGTGAACAGGCCATAGTAATGACAAATTGTCTGCATCTGTGGCTTAGGCGTTGTGAACGCGCTTCGTAATGTCGGGGTTTCGACAGTAGTACTAAGAGATGACCGTTTGGAAAGAAATGGCAAATTATTAAACATAAAATTTGACTAGAAAAACCACAACAGCCAAACAAATGCTGGAGTTGGTTCTGAAACGTCCTGTAACGGATACACAACTAACTAACTAATGACAAACCAGTTACCAAGCCACAGTAATGACAAATCAGTGAATAGGCGACTGTGATGATAAACTGTGAAAGGCCCCCATAAGGCCCCCCTCCCCCCACTGGTGCCTTTCTCAGTCATTCTTCACATCAGCTTGACAATAGTCATCCCTTGTTTTTCATCTTGAGACAATCTTCATCTTGATGCAATCTTCACCCTGAGACAATTTTCATTTTGATGCAATCTTCACCCTGAGACAATCTTCATCATGATGCAATCTTCACCCTGAGACAATCTTCATCTTGATGCAATCTTCACCCTGAGACAATCTTCATCTTGATGCAATCTTCACCCTGAGACAATCTTCATCTTGATGCAATCTTCACCCTGAGACAATCTTCATCTTAAGAAATCTTATTGAGACTGACATTTATACCAAATAATGTGCTACACAGTAGGGTAAACAAAATTTTAATGCACTGATTTTTTTTCCATCCATAGTATGGGAAATGAACCTGTTGCCTCCAGATAACACACCTCACTGCAAAAATAAGTGTACTTTTACACCTGGCCTACCCGACACCCTTTCAATTTTTATGTTGTCTAGTGTGTCCAGAGGGCTGCAGCAGCAAAGTGACTAATGTATTTCCCCGAAAATAAGACCCACCCCAACAATAAGCCCCTAGCACATTTTTCAGGATGCGTCTCAAATAAGCAGTGCCACTAAAAAAAGTGCCCTCGTTAAGAGCGTACGCTAGAATGAGAGACCTGGTTCTCAATGACCAGTCAGAGGACAGAAGCCGCTGGTACTCATTTGATAATGAACAGATTCAGGCTAGAATACAGGATCTGGAGAAATATTACAATGTTCGTGAAGAAGACTTAATAAATGTACAATTTTGTACATGAATAAGTGTAGGTGTTTGTATCCGAAGTAAGTAAAGTAAAGGACCCTTTCCCAAGCCTTCAGGCGTATAGGGCATATAGGGCTAGACCTATATTTATATAGACCAATCGGCACAAGATGGGTAATGTGGTCAGCATCACGCCAGCCGCCTTTACTTCCTGGGACTGAACCCGGTCCCCACTCAAGGCTGGGCCGACCTTGGAGTCAAGGTCGTTTTTGAAAAAAGTCACTCTCTTTGTATCCAAAACAAAACAAAAAACATCCCTCAAAAATAAGCCGAGGCACATTTTTTTTAAAAGCAAAAATTAATGCAAGACCCAGACTTATATTGGGGAATCAGGTTAGATGCTCGCCTGCCAACTGAACAGTCTCGGGGTTAGAATCTGCACTCGGATGAATAATTTTTTGTTGGACTGCCTTTAGCTTCCAGGTCAATACAGCTTAAAGTGGGTACCAGGTAAAATCCTGGGAAGTAAAGGTGGCTGATATGATGCTGAGCCCCATAATGTTTATTTAGGTCTGTTATTATATGCCCAATGCACCACTGGCACAATAAAGTCCATTACTTACTTTACTGGTGTGTCATCATTCCTGCATTTCTACATCCGAGTGCTAATCAGTAAAATACAGTTTATCATACTACTTCAATGGCCTCAAAGGTTCCCTAGTGATCACTGACTATGTGCCAAACAAGGTAACAGATTACATACTAAATTAAACAGGCTTTGGGGACTTAACTAACTGGCAGTCACTTTCTCTCGACACATGACAAGACTTTAGATGTTTTCCACAGCTTTCCTTAGCATGTCTCCAACAATTTGCTGCGGCTTTCGTTTCTCCATTAGTCTCTCAGAGACTGCTGTTAGTTTGTAACTGTTACGTCGTGTGTACATCTGGGCATCAAGCTGCATCTGTGCCATTTTATCAGGACGAATTTCATCCAGATAAAACTCTTCAGATAAGTATGGGTTGAAACGGAAATATGTACGAGCCGGAAGTAGATCTTGCAGCGTATGATGGACAGCTGTCATTGGAAGAAAAAGTACATGTTATAGTTATAATTTACCTAATAATGTAGTCGACTGAAATAACTAAATAATTAAAGTAAGCAGTTATTAAAATATTTTAGAGAACATGAATGTAGAGATATTTTAAAACCTCAATTCTTAAGGGTAAGGTGAGACGAATATACAATCAGATTGCTACTGGTGAAATCATTTTGAACTCTGCACTTGCTGCTGAAGATGGGGAAGGAGTGCTTATGGGAATGCCTTGAGCACTGTGATGTCAATTGTTAATTCAACATTCACGTAAAACTTAAATTTGTTCATCTCAGATTTTACTATGGTAGATGTTAAAGAAAGTCAGTGGCTTAGATGTTGAGAATGTGCTTCATAAAGCCAGGTTATATCCCAGGTGTGGGCAATTTGGCAGCAGACCGCCCTGTATTGGTTTCAACAATGGTATCTATCAAGACCGTTCAGAAGGCAATGGCAAACTACTGGGTTGGTTCTGCAATGTCATGCACAACTAACTTTAGATACCACAGGATGCTAGCATTAATTACTATGAGGGATCCTAATGGAATAATGATGTGATGTACAAGACTTTTAATGTCTCAGCCTCTCAAACTAACATCACCTTCATGTAGTGGGACCCTGTCCTTCTCAGTAATCCAGTGGACAGTCTGTGTTTTAACCCCCAGCGAGAAACTGGAGGGAACAACAAACACGGTAAAGGAGTGCATGGTGTGATAGGAGCTCTAGATTTCATGTGGAATCATTTTTTCCTCCATCTATGTATGGTCTTGGTTATTTGTGTTGAGCTACATATTCAGAAACTGGCTGTGGGTGGTTGCCACCAACTGGTGGTATACCATATCCAGTAATGCTTGTTCACCTGTTGGCTTACCATGACTGCTGCTTCTATCAATGACAGACCTAAATTCTAAAGCCGACTATTGGTGTCACCTCTGGAGGCTGCCTTATGCATTGAAGGCAGCGGCACAAGAATAGGATTTTTGCTAGAGCCGCTATATATTTAAAATTTCACATGGGACATGATAGGCATTTTGCGCCATTTTTACTGGAACCGGAACAAGGGTGACCCTTTTGCTGTGAAGTGGAACTGTGACTGATAACCCAACAATTGCATGACTTCTGAAGGGTCTGAATGCACAGAGGAAGATGTGCAAGTGCAATGGCTAGCATGATTTCCTTTCAGCCAGGTCGTAACAAAACATTCAGAAAACATAGTTTTAATATTATTATATTTGAAACTTCTTTTATCTGAGATGGTTTCCCAGGTCCATCCACCATAAATGGGTGCCTAAAATGTCCTAGGAAATAAAAGTGCCTGATATGGTGATGACCCCATGGTCTACCAAGGGACAGCTGGCAATAACTGGGGGTTAGCACCATTTGCCCATTACACTGAACATTACACTTTTAAATACAGTCTGATGTCTCTAATATTTTCTGACCCAATTTTGTAAGTGAAAAACACATCATATGATGACTCTGACACAATGGAAAGAGCCAATAAGATGTTGCTTCTGACTAAAAGAGAAAGCATTTGTAAACTAGCACATAAATTAACTTCAGATTTAAAAAATTTTAAAAATATACGGTACAAACAAAATTCAACATAGGCATGCATGTTTAGTTATTCCATTTTTGTTTTGTTGGTGATGATAAACTGAAGCTACACAGCTCATTGTGTACTTTTTGTCATGAATCTTTGTGAGGTACAAACCGACCACCATGGTCTGAAGAGAATGGTATAACAGGAAGTAACCAGGGGATCTGGCTGATACTCAGGGAAAAAGGCAAGACAGACATACAAACAGAGTACTACTGGCACTATGAGAACTGTAACTCTGCATTGGCTGCTGAAGATGGGGACACAGTACTTATGGGAATGACACTGTTCAGT